>OY730198.1:0-5000 GCA_963422505.1 Pseudognaphalium luteoalbum | reverse complement strand
AGGGTTTAGGGTTTAGGGTTTAGGGTTTAGGGTTTAGGGTTTAGGGTTTAGGGTTTAGGGTTTAGGGTTTAGGGTTTAGGGTTTAGGGTTTAGGGTTTAGGGTTTAGGGTTTAGGGTTTAGGGTTTAGGGTTTAGGGTTTAGGGTTTAGGGTTTAGGGTTTAGGGTTTAGGGTTTAGGGTTTAGGGTTTAGGGTTTAGGGTTTAGGGTTTAGGGTTTAGGGTTTAGGGTTTAGGGTTTAGGGTTTAGGGTTTAGGGTTTAGGGTTTAGGGTTTAGGGTTTAGGGTTTAGGGTTTAGGGTTTAGGGTTTAGGGTTTAGGGTTTAGGGTTTAGGGTTTAGGGTTTAGGGTTTAGGGTTTAGGGTTTAGGGTTTAGGGTTTAGGGTTTAGGGTTTAGGGTTTAGGGTTTAGGGTTTAGGGTTTAGGGTTTAGGGTTTAGGGTTTAGGGTTTAGGGTTTAGGGTTTAGGGTTTAGGGTTTAGGGTTTAGGGTTTAGGGTTTAGGGTTTAGGGTTTAGGGTTTAGGGTTTAGGGTTTAGGGTTTAGGGTTTAGGGTTTAGGGTTTAGGGTTTAGGGTTTAGGGTTTAGGGTTTAGGGTTTAGGGTTTAGGGTTTAGGGTTTAGGGTTTAGGGTTTAGGGTTTAGGGTTTAGGGTTTAGGGTTTAGGGTTTAGGGTTTAGGGTTTAGGGTTTAGGGTTTAGGGTTTAGGGTTTAGGGTTTAGGGTTTAGGGTTTAGGGTTTAGGGTTTAGGGTTTAGGGTTTAGGGTTTAGGGTTTAGGGTTTAGGGTTTAGGGTTTAGGGTTTAGGGTTTAGGGTTTAGGGTTTAGGGTTTAGGGTTTAGGGTTTAGGGTTTAGGGTTTAGGGTTTAGGGTTTAGGGTTTAGGGTTTAGGGTTTAGGGTTTAGGGTTTAGGGTTTAGGGTTTAGGGTTTAGGGTTTAGGGTTTAGGGTTTAGGGTTTAGGGTTTAGGGTTTAGGGTTTAGGGTTTAGGGTTTAGGGTTTAGGGTTTAGGGTTTAGGGTTTAGGGTTTAGGGTTTAGGGTTTAGGGTTTAGGGTTTAGGGTTTAGGGTTTAGGGTTTAGGGTTTAGGGTTTAGGGTTTAGGGTTTAGGGTTTAGGGTTTAGGGTTTAGGGTTTAGGGTTTAGGGTTTAGGGTTTAGGGTTTAGGGTTTAGGGTTTAGGGTTTAGGGTTTAGGGTTTAGGGTTTAGGGTTTAGGGTTTAGGGTTTAGGGTTTAGGGTTTAGGGTTTAGGGTTTAGGGTTTAGGGTTTAGGGTTTAGGGTTTAGGGTTTAGGGTTTAGGGTTTAGGGTTTAGGGTTTAGGGTTTAGGGTTTAGGGTTTAGGGTTTAGGGTTTAGGGTTTAGGGTTTAGGGTTTAGGGTTTAGGGTTTAGGGTTTAGGGTTTAGGGTTTAGGGTTTAGGGTTTAGGGTTTAGGGTTTAGGGTTTAGGGTTTAGGGTTTAGGGTTTAGGGTTTAGGGTTTAGGGTTTAGGGTTTAGGGTTTAGGGTTTAGGGTTTAGGGTTTAGGGTTTAGGGTTTAGGGTTTAGGGTTTAGGGTTTAGGGTTTAGGGTTTAGGGTTTAGGGTTTAGGGTTTAGGGTTTAGGGTTTAGGGTTTAGGGTTTAGGGTTTAGGGTTTAGGGTTTAGGGTTTAGGGTTTAGGGTTTAGGGTTTAGGGTTTAGGGTTTAGGGTTTAGGGTTTAGGGTTTAGGGTTTAGGGTTTAGGGTTTAGGGTTTAGGGTTTAGGGTTTAGGGTTTAGGGTTTAGGGTTTAGGGTTTAGGGTTTAGGGTTTAGGGTTTAGGGTTTAGGGTTTAGGGTTTAGGGTTTAGGGTTTAGGGTTTAGGGTTTAGGGTTTAGGGTTTAGGGTTTAGGGTTTAGGGTTTAGGGTTTAGGGTTTAGGGTTTAGGGTTTAGGGTTTAGGGTTTAGGGTTTAGGGTTTAGGGTTTAGGGTTTAGGGTTTAGGGTTTAGGGTTTAGGGTTTAGGGTTTAGGGTTTAGGGTTTAGGGTTTAGGGTTTAGGGTTTAGGGTTTAGGGTTTAGGGTTTAGGGTTTAGGGTTTAGGGTTTAGGGTTTAGGGTTTAGGGTTTAGGGTTTAGGGTTTAGGGTTTAGGGTTTAGGGTTTAGGGTTTAGGGTTTAGGGTTTAGGGTTTAGGGTTTAGGGTTTAGGGTTTAGGGTTTAGGGTTTAGGGTTTAGGGTTTAGGGTTTAGGGTTTAGGGTTTAGGGTTTAGGGTTTAGGGTTTAGGGTTTAGGGTTTAGGGTTTAGGGTTTAGGGTTTAGGGTTTAGGGTTTAGGGTTTAGGGTTTAGGGTTTAGGGTTTAGGGTTTAGGGTTTAGGGTTTAGGGTTTAGGGTTTAGGGTTTAGGGTTTAGGGTTTAGGGTTTAGGGTTTAGGGTTTAGGGTTTAGGGTTTAGGGTTTAGGGTTTAGGGTTTAGGGTTTAGGGTTTAGGGTTTAGGGTTTAGGGTTTAGGGTTTAGGGTTTAGGGTTTAGGGTTTAGGGTTTAGGGTTTAGGGTTTAGGGTTTAGGGTTTAGGGTTTAGGGTTTAGGGTTTAGGGTTTAGGGTTTAGGGTTTAGGGTTTAGGGTTTAGGGTTTAGGGTTTAGGGTTTAGGGTTTAGGGTTTAGGGTTTAGGGTTTAGGGTTTAGGGTTTAGGGTTTAGGGTTTAGGGTTTAGGGTTTAGGGTTTAGGGTTTAGGGTTTAGGGTTTAGGGTTTAGGGTTTAGGGTTTAGGGTTTAGGGTTTAGGGTTTAGGGTTTAGGGTTTAGGGTTTAGGGTTTAGGGTTTAGGGTTTAGGGTTTAGGGTTTAGGGTTTAGGGTTTAGGGTTTAGGGTTTAGGGTTTAGGGTTTAGGGTTTAGGGTTTAGGGTTTAGGGTTTAGGGTTTAGGGTTTAGGGTTTAGGGTTTAGGGTTTAGGGTTTAGGGTTTAGGGTTTAGGGTTTAGGGTTTAGGGTTTAGGGTTTAGGGTTTAGGGTTTAGGGTTTAGGGTTTAGGGTTTAGGGTTTAGGGTTTAGGGTTTAGGGTTTAGGGTTTAGGGTTTAGGGTTTAGGGTTTAGGGTTTAGGGTTTAGGGTTTAGGGTTTAGGGTTTAGGGTTTAGGGTTTAGGGTTTAGGGTTTAGGGTTTAGGGTTTAGGGTTTAGGGTTTAGGGTTTAGGGTTTAGGGTTTAGGGTTTAGGGTTTAGGGTTTAGGGTTTAGGGTTTAGGGTTTAGGGTTTAGGGTTTAGGGTTTAGGGTTTAGGGTTTAGGGTTTAGGGTTTAGGGTTTAGGGTTTAGGGTTTAGGGTTTAGGGTTTAGGGTTTAGGGTTTAGGGTTTAGGGTTTAGGGTTTAGGGTTTAGGGTTTAGGGTTTAGGGTTTAGGGTTTAGGGTTTAGGGTTTAGGGTTTAGGGTTTAGGGTTTAGGGTTTAGGGTTTAGGGTTTAGGGTTTAGGGTTTAGGGTTTAGGGTTTAGGGTTTAGGGTTTAGGGTTTAGGGTTTAGGGTTTAGGGTTTAGGGTTTAGGGTTTAGGGTTTAGGGTTTAGGGTTTAGGGTTTAGGGTTTAGGGTTTAGGGTTTAGGGTTTAGGGTTTAGGGTTTAGGGTTTAGGGTTTAGGGTTTAGGGTTTAGGGTTTAGGGTTTAGGGTTTAGGGTTTAGGGTTTAGGGTTTAGGGTTTAGGGTTTAGGGTTTAGGGTTTAGGGTTTAGGGTTTAGGGTTTAGGGTTTAGGGTTTAGGGTTTAGGGTTTAGGGTTTAGGGTTTAGGGTTTAGGGTTTAGGGTTTAGGGTTTAGGGTTTAGGGTTTAGGGTTTAGGGTTTAGGGTTTAGGGTTTAGGGTTTAGGGTTTAGGGTTTAGGGTTTAGGGTTTAGGGTTTAGGGTTTAGGGTTTAGGGTTTAGGGTTTAGGGTTTAGGGTTTAGGGTTTAGGGTTTAGGGTTTAGGGTTTAGGGTTTAGGGTTTAGGGTTTAGGGTTTAGGGTTTAGGGTTTAGGGTTTAGGGTTTAGGGTTTAGGGTTTAGGGTTTAGGGTTTAGGGTTTAGGGTTTAGGGTTTAGGGTTTAGGGTTTAGGGTTTAGGGTTTAGGGTTTAGGGTTTAGGGTTTAGGGTTTAGGGTTTAGGGTTTAGGGTTT
Source organism: Pseudognaphalium luteoalbum (assembly GCA_963422505.1). NCBI lineage: Eukaryota > Viridiplantae > Streptophyta > Magnoliopsida > Asterales > Asteraceae > Pseudognaphalium > Pseudognaphalium luteoalbum. The sequence goes on along the minus strand of OY730198.1, from coordinate 926 downwards.
AGGGTTTAGGGTTTAGGGTTTAGGGTTTAGGGTTTAGGGTTTAGGGTTTAGGGTTTAGGGTTTAGGGTTTAGGGTTTAGGGTTTAGGGTTTAGGGTTTAGGGTTTAGGGTTTAGGGTTTAGGGTTTAGGGTTTAGGGTTTAGGGTTTAGGGTTTAGGGTTTAGGGTTTAGGGTTTAGGGTTTAGGGTTTAGGGTTTAGGGTTTAGGGTTTAGGGTTTAGGGTTTAGGGTTTAGGGTTTAGGGTTTAGGGTTTAGGGTTTAGGGTTTAGGGTTTAGGGTTTAGGGTTTAGGGTTTAGGGTTTAGGGTTTAGGGTTTAGGGTTTAGGGTTTAGGGTTTAGGGTTTAGGGTTTAGGGTTTAGGGTTTAGGGTTTAGGGTTTAGGGTTTAGGGTTTAGGGTTTAGGGTTTAGGGTTTAGGGTTTAGGGTTTAGGGTTTAGGGTTTAGGGTTTAGGGTTTAGGGTTTAGGGTTTAGGGTTTAGGGTTTAGGGTTTAGGGTTTAGGGTTTAGGGTTTAGGGTTTAGGGTTTAGGGTTTAGGGTTTAGGGTTTAGGGTTTAGGGTTTAGGGTTTAGGGTTTAGGGTTTAGGGTTTAGGGTTTAGGGTTTAGGGTTTAGGGTTTAGGGTTTAGGGTTTAGGGTTTAGGGTTTAGGGTTTAGGGTTTAGGGTTTAGGGTTTAGGGTTTAGGGTTTAGGGTTTAGGGTTTAGGGTTTAGGGTTTAGGGTTTAGGGTTTAGGGTTTAGGGTTTAGGGTTTAGGGTTTAGGGTTTAGGGTTTAGGGTTTAGGGTTTAGGGTTTAGGGTTTAGGGTTTAGGGTTTAGGGTTTAGGGTTTAGGGTTTAGGGTTTAGGGTTTAGGGTTTAGGGTTTAGGGTTTAGGGTTTAGGGTTTAGGGTTTAGGGTTTAGGGTTTAGGGTTTAGGGTTTAGGGTTTAG
>OY730197.1:119773526-119776152 GCA_963422505.1 Pseudognaphalium luteoalbum | reverse complement strand
AACCCTAAACCCTAAACCCTAAACCCTAAACCCTAAACCCTAAACCCTAAACCCTAAACCCTAAACCCTAAACCCTAAACCCTAAACCCTAAACCCTAAACCCTAAACCCTAAACCCTAAACCCTAAACCCTAAACCCTAAACCCTAAACCCTAAACCCTAAACCCTAAACCCTAAACCCTAAACCCTAAACCCTAAACCCTAAACCCTAAACCCTAAACCCTAAACCCTAAACCCTAAACCCTAAACCCTAAACCCTAAACCCTAAACCCTAAACCCTAAACCCTAAACCCTAAACCCTAAACCCTAAACCCTAAACCCTAAACCCTAAACCCTAAACCCTAAACCCTAAACCCTAAACCCTAAACCCTAAACCCTAAACCCTAAACCCTAAACCCTAAACCCTAAACCCTAAACCCTAAACCCTAAACCCTAAACCCTAAACCCTAAACCCTAAACCCTAAACCCTAAACCCTAAACCCTAAACCCTAAACCCTAAACCCTAAACCCTAAACCCTAAACCCTAAACCCTAAACCCTAAACCCTAAACCCTAAACCCTAAACCCTAAACCCTAAACCCTAAACCCTAAACCCTAAACCCTAAACCCTAAACCCTAAACCCTAAACCCTAAACCCTAAACCCTAAACCCTAAACCCTAAACCCTAAACCCTAAACCCTAAACCCTAAACCCTAAACCCTAAACCCTAAACCCTAAACCCTAAACCCTAAACCCTAAACCCTAAACCCTAAACCCTAAACCCTAAACCCTAAACCCTAAACCCTAAACCCTAAACCCTAAACCCTAAACCCTAAACCCTAAACCCTAAACCCTAAACCCTAAACCCTAAACCCTAAACCCTAAACCCTAAACCCTAAACCCTAAACCCTAAACCCTAAACCCTAAACCCTAAACCCTAAACCCTAAACCCTAAACCCTAAACCCTAAACCCTAAACCCTAAACCCTAAACCCTAAACCCTAAACCCTAAACCCTAAACCCTAAACCCTAAACCCTAAACCCTAAACCCTAAACCCTAAACCCTAAACCCTAAACCCTAAACCCTAAACCCTAAACCCTAAACCCTAAACCCTAAACCCTAAACCCTAAACCCTAAACCCTAAACCCTAAACCCTAAACCCTAAACCCTAAACCCTAAACCCTAAACCCTAAACCCTAAACCCTAAACCCTAAACCCTAAACCCTAAACCCTAAACCCTAAACCCTAAACCCTAAACCCTAAACCCTAAACCCTAAACCCTAAACCCTAAACCCTAAACCCTAAACCCTAAACCCTAAACCCTAAACCCTAAACCCTAAACCCTAAACCCTAAACCCTAAACCCTAAACCCTAAACCCTAAACCCTAAACCCTAAACCCTAAACCCTAAACCCTAAACCCTAAACCCTAAACCCTAAACCCTAAACCCTAAACCCTAAACCCTAAACCCTAAACCCTAAACCCTAAACCCTAAACCCTAAACCCTAAACCCTAAACCCTAAACCCTAAACCCTAAACCCTAAACCCTAAACCCTAAACCCTAAACCCTAAACCCTAAACCCTAAACCCTAAACCCTAAACCCTAAACCCTAAACCCTAAACCCTAAACCCTAAACCCTAAACCCTAAACCCTAAACCCTAAACCCTAAACCCTAAACCCTAAACCCTAAACCCTAAACCCTAAACCCTAAACCCTAAACCCTAAACCCTAAACCCTAAACCCTAAACCCTAAACCCTAAACCCTAAACCCTAAACCCTAAACCCTAAACCCTAAACCCTAAACCCTAAACCCTAAACCCTAAACCCTAAACCCTAAACCCTAAACCCTAAACCCTAAACCCTAAACCCTAAACCCTAAACCCTAAACCCTAAACCCTAAACCCTAAACCCTAAACCCTAAACCCTAAACCCTAAACCCTAAACCCTAAACCCTAAACCCTAAACCCTAAACCCTAAACCCTAAACCCTAAACCCTAAACCCTAAACCCTAAACCCTAAACCCTAAACCCTAAACCCTAAACCCTAAACCCTAAACCCTAAACCCTAAACCCTAAACCCTAAACCCTAAACCCTAAACCCTAAACCCTAAACCCTAAACCCTAAACCCTAAACCCTAAACCCTAAACCCTAAACCCTAAACCCTAAACCCTAAACCCTAAACCCTAAACCCTAAACCCTAAACCCTAAACCCTAAACCCTAAACCCTAAACCCTAAACCCTAAACCCTAAACCCTAAACCCTAAACCCTAAACCCTAAACCCTAAACCCTAAACCCTAAACCCTAAACCCTAAACCCTAAACCCTAAACCCTAAACCCTAAACCCTAAACCCTAAACCCTAAACCCTAAACCCTAAACCCTAAACCCTAAACCCTAAACCCTAAACCCTAAACCCTAAACCCTAAACCCTAAACCCTAAACCCTAAACCCTAAACCCTAAACCCTAAACCCTAAACCCTAAACCCTAAACCCTAAACCCTAAACCCTAAACCCTAAACCCTAAACCCTAAACCCTAAACCCTAAACCCTAAACCCTAAACCCTAAACCCTAAACCCTAAACCCTAAACCCTAAACCCTAAACCCTAAACCCTAAACCCTAAACCCTAAACCCTAAACCCTAAACCCTAA